>CATOUR010000409.1:0-41166 GCA_951848785.1 Callosobruchus maculatus
AAATATCAAGACGTTATCATCGAGGTAGAATCCCATGGAGGCGCGATAACGTGGATGAAAGCAGGTGCAAGTTGGCCATATTGATTCGACATTTATGTCAAACAGCTGACGTTTCTTTGACAATTTCGTGTTTCCTTTTTTTGAGTGTTTTTACCGAGATTTTTTATTTTTAAGTGATATTCTAGTAAATTCATAAAGGAAGTAATGGTTTCATGTGCTTATCGTAGTTGCTCTAGGAGAGATGGCATGGATAAAATCGACAGGAATTACATTTCATAGTTAGGTATGCATAAAAATAACAATAAACAGTACCGCATTTGTAATCTTTATCTCAATAAAGTGTTACAGCAATAATGCAGTCGTATTATTCAATTGATGATGAATGTCGTCTCTACAAAGCCTGTTTTTTTTTTCATATACTTAACTATGAATTTCGCATTAGATTGAAAAATCAACCCAATACTTCATATTTAAATCATCATTGTAATGAATTTTCAAAATTATTTACATAGGAAAGTAATCCGGCTCTGGCGAGGCGTCCATATTGTTACCACACTTAGCCACGCCTCCTGCTACCGTTTTTGTTATGCGAAATTGAACCTTATAGCGTCTCCTTGGGATTTTACCTCGATGAGACGATATACAAACCAATTGGAAAAATACAACAGTACCTATCTGAGGTTGATGAAAGACCGAAATGATCCGTGGACAGCATCAGGGATTAATCGGATACCATATACTTGTGGAAGTGTATATGTTACGGTTAAAGTGTTTACTTTGATAGTTTATATACTAGCTGGATATTATACAAACTATCCAAATGTCTCGCTATTTTGATGAAAAATCATATTTCAACTAAAATAGCTCTAAATATTGGTTAGTTTGTATACTATCCAGCTAGCTTACAAACTATACAAGATATGCCGCTAAAGTATATACCACAAAGATATCACACATATTAACCCTTGTTTCTGGTCAGTTTACAAACTATCCACATCGTTTGGATAAAATATGCACCTAATATCTCTAGTACTACATAATAACCAACTCGTTGGTTAGTATGTAAACTAACCAATCGTCTTTGGTTACTTTAGTTTACAACAATAATGTTTAGTCAAAAGTAAAGTTTATTCATAGATAAAACATACAATTGCTATTCGTTTCGATTGTCTGTAAACCATTAGTATTCGTTACATTATAATCATTCTTGTTATTAGTGTTAGGTCCTTGTTCGCGTATTCTCTTTATATGTTGCAGAAGTACATTAAATCACTGTCATTCATTAATTATGAATTTTGGGACTTTTTCTCGTAATGTTCTAATAGTAACTCTTCAAATTGCAGCTGCTGATCCATTTTTGGTAACTAGATACCTGTTCTTAAACAAATTTTACAAGTCACGACGATAAACAATACCAACACGTCACACCTGCACTTGCCATAAACATAACCTCACTTTTGTTGTTGGTTAACTTACATACTAACTAACAAGTCGGTTATGATGTATCACTAGAGACATTGGGTGTATACCTTATCCAAATGATGTGGATAGTTTGTAAACTGACCAGAAACACTGGTTAATATATTGTTTGGTAGCTTTGTTGTCTATACTTTAGCGGCATATCCTGTATAGTTTGTAAGCTAGCTGGTTAGTATACAAACCATCCAATATTTATAGCTATTTTAGTTTCTCGAAAACGGTTAGCCCTATCGAGATATACCAAGAGACCATTTTTACGTAGAAATCTCTAGGATACCATATTCTGAAATCAAAATATCAAAAAATTATCATTTAGAAAATGGGATTATTTTCACTCTTAACTCCTCCCGTATGATACTAAAATTATGAAATTCTGAATTCAGAATTAGATTCAGCGTCAAAAGTTTACCCATCGTACCTAATTTCGTAATTTTGTTATGAATGGTTTCGAGAATATCGAGAGAAAACAGTCTTCAGGGTGCCCCATGCAAAGGAGCGTAGCTCCCTTAGGAAGCATTTCCGGACCCATGTTCATATGACATTTTCTTTCTATTTTTCGGAGTACTATTCGTGGTTAAAGTTTGTTAACATACTTTATCAACACCCTGTATTTCATTCAAAACTGAGATCCGTAGTACCATTTTTCGTAATTCCAAAAGAATATTTATATGGGGCTTTTAATTAAAAATTAGATTAACTTGCATGAACTTCTGGGTGAATTGGAAAAAGGTTTATATTGAGGACATTGCGTGCTTTACATACTGACGCAGTGTTGCAAAAACTTTGATTTTGAGGGGTGGAAAGAGTGCTTAATTCACATTGTCGTTAATTAACCATAATACCTGAACCAAACACTCATAGTTACCCTGACCTGTTAGAACGCTTGCAGGTTTCGTGGAATAGTGTAAACACTTTAATGGCACGGATAAAGTTTTATAATCGCTGCGGGCTACCGAACTGCGCAGTGCTTTGAATTTTTAAAATTCAATTATACCTGCAAATGTATACCGCTTTTGGTTGGCGAAAGTGCGCAAACATTTTTTCAGCTATGCCGTGACCTCTGTGAATTTAATCTAGACATTTCCATGGTAGGCGCCGAGCGTTTATATTATGACTAGAGTGGCCTATTTTACCGTGTCCCGCAATGGCACTCATCAACAGTAATTATCGCTGGGAAAATTTACAGTTCTGGATTTTGCCTCACTAATTTAAGGAACTGTAGTGAAAATTACATGAGAAAATTGCAGTTCAGTAGAAACAGAGAAAAACCGCATTCAAGTTGATGTATTTAACTGCTGGACCACGCCACCATCCGTGCGAATGGGTTTCAAACGAATTCAGGTCACTTGAGTTTGGTAATACACGTCGCATGTCATTATAAACAGTAATAAGTAGAGAAGTTTCGATCTAGATATCTAGAAGAGCATGGCTTGTCTGAGCAGTTGATATTCTCTTCCCTAAGGTCTACTGGCTTGAAGTTGGAAACTGAGGGCTTTATAATGGCTTGCCACGACCGCGTCTTCAACACCTTGATATACCGTAATAGGGTTATGGGTGTAGATGCACCCAACTTAGACATTAAAGGAAGGCTGACTAAAGGAAAAGTGGCAATAAAACAATTGCATCCAATTTTGTGGAACAAGAACATCACTAATAATGTGAAACGAAGGATATATGAGTCTGTTGTCGAAAGTATCGCTTTATATGGATCGGAGCTGTGTGAGCTATCGCTGAGGATTCAGGAGAAATTAAAATCTATGGAAATGGATTTCTGGAGACGAAGCTGTGGAATAACAGGAATGGATAGAATAAGGAACATACACATAAGGGAAAAAATGGGGGTTACAATTGATATAATGGAGACTATAGAGGGACGAAGGCTTAATTGGTATGGGCATATGAGAAGAATGCCTGAAGACAGATGGCCCTTAAAAATATGGTGCTGGAATCCGCCATAACGGAGAAAAAAAGGAAGACCAAGGCTGTCCTGGAAAGACGGAGTTGAGCAGGCTATGGAAGATAGGCAGATGGATGAACAGGATTGGCAAGATAGAAGGAGGTGGAAGCTTGGATGCGAAAGACGCCGGCGCCGCATGGTGTAACCCAATTCGCATTGTATATATATATGCACCCGCCACCCGTTGTAGAGCTTGCCAACAGGCCCCAGAGATGCTTCTAAATCTCCTGTCGGCGTGGAAGACACACGCTGGGACGGCTTACGTCCATCGGCACAACGCTGGCTCTACGAGTGCTCTACTATCAGTTAAGGCACTCATACGGTATTGATGAGACGCTGGTGCTGCCGTACGCTCCAGGGGATATAGAGTCCGTTGTGGAGAACGAGAGATGCCGGATTTACTTGAACTACACCTACCCTACGGTCGAGCTTGTACAGGCAAACAAGCCCGACATAGTCCTTCTCGACCACCAACAAAAGACGATACCCGTTATAGCGTCTTCGGCACCTGCCGAGGTGAACCTAGTCTCTTAAGAAGAGGAAGAGCGGACCAAATATCAGTAGTTGTTCGGACAACCTCGCAGGCTCTGGCCAGACTACACTGTAAGTCTGCTGGTTATAGTCATTGGATGGAGGAATACGTTGCTCCCTGCACTGAGCAAAATACCGGTGTGCCGTGCGGCGGCACACATCTTAGCCGCCAGAATGCAGAAGGCAGTCATCCTTGGGCCCCTTCGTCTACCTAGTGAGCACGATTTGCGGACCCAGTGATCGCTCACCTCACGGTGTGAGGAGTAGGATGTATACAGGAGCCCATTTGGAACATTTTTATCTATGGACCTGTGCCCTAAACATCTCTGTCTGTTTTATATCATTGCTTTTCAAGAACTTACAGAAATACTTTTAATTTTTTTATTTTTGATTTGTAAAGTATCCTTTTTCACCTGAAATAATTATTAGTCACAAATACAACCAAAATAATTAGTTGTGAGCTGACATTGCTACAGGCACGTATTTAGTGGTGGGGGGGTCCAGGGGGTCCGGATCCCCCCCCCCCGAAACGTTATAAGATGCCGTCTAAAAAATGGAATCCACAAATTTGCACCCCTCCCCGCAATTTAAGGATTTAAGGTGGCAACTCTAATCTGGACCCCCCCGAAAGGTAAACTAAGTGACATCCATAATCTGGACCCCCCCAAAACCAAATCCTGGATACGTGCCTGCATTGCTATAAAATGAATTACAAAATTACGGGAGGTTAATTTCAACTTCATGTAAACAAAAATAATTGCAGTAAAGTTGTTAAGATGAATTTTAAAACATATCTACCTATTACTGTGTGATAGTGAAATCCAATCTTCAAAATGGGCTTATTCAACACACACCCTGTATATAAAATAAATGATGAATGGTAGTGATGATCTTTTTTATTATTTCATTGGATCTGATCTAAGATCAATCGGTTGGTTGTAAATAGTTACTGTCTATCTTTTTTTTTTTATCTTAAAAAACGTTTTCTATAACCATTTAGTAATTTAGTATTAGCACGTACAGACCTTTACAAATAGGGATGAAAACTTTCAACAAGTTGACAGTCATAAGTTTTTGGGAATTCAAATACATGAAAATCTCAAATGGGATGATCACATAGATTCTGTATGCAGCAAAATATCAAAACTTTGCTTTGCTCTCACACAACTTCAAAAACTAGTCAATTTTGGTGCTCTCCGTTCCTTGTATTTTGCACACTTACGTTCCTTGTATTTTGCACACTTACACGCTGCGCTATCTTACGGATTGTTAGTTTGGGGCAGTAGCAAAGAATCACACAGAGTGTTTGTCATTCAAAATAGAATAGTGCGAGTTCTATCTAGGGCTAATCCAGATGCACATTGCAAACTCCTTTTTAAACAGCATGGAATATTACCACTTCCATCAGTATACATAATGCAAACACTACTTCACTGCCACAAAAACATAAATAAATTTCAACCGCTAGCCTATTACCACAATTATTACAGGACATGAAATAACTGTATTCTCGAAATTCCACAGCACAACACTGCTCTTCTTGAGAAAAGTATAGCATATAATTGTGTAAAACTGTATTAAAATATCCCTACTGCACAATTGTTTTTACTCAGTTGATAAATATGTGTTGGCCTTCAGCTAGATTTCAAATTTTATATATCTTTATATGTTTTGTCTTTTACTTCCCACACCGATAGGTGAGGGGAGTATTGTGATCGCGAAAATTTTCGATTTTGAGATAACACGCTTTTTGGGCGTTTTGTGATGTCTACATAACGAAAATCCATGTCACTCATTTCCGTCGGTCTGTCGGTCTGTCGGTCTGTCGTTCTGTCGGTCTGTCGGTCTGTCGGTCTGTCGGTCTGTCGGTCTGTCGGTCTGTCGGTCTGTCGGTCTGTCGGTCTGTCGGTCTGTCGGTCTGTCGGTCTGTCGGTCTGTCGGTCTGTCGGTCTGTCGGTCTGTCGGTCTGTCGGTCTGTCGGTCTGTCGGTCTGTCGGTCTGTCGGTCTGTCGGTCTGTCGGTCTGTCGGTCTGTCGGTCTGTCGGTCTGTCGGTCTGTCGGTCTGTCGGTCTGTCGGTCTGTCGGTCTGTCGGTCTGTCGGTCTGTCGGTCTGTCGGTCTGTCGGTCTGTCGGTCTGTCGGTCTGTCGGTCTGTCGGTCTGTCGGTCTGTCGGTCTGTCGGTCTGTCGGTCTGTCGGTCTGTCGGTCTGTCGGTCTGTCGGTCTGTCGGTCTGTCGGTCTGTCGGTCTGTCGGTCTGTCGGTCTGTCGGTCTGTCGGTCTGTCGGTCTGTCGGTCTGTCGGTCTGTCGGTCTGTCGGTCTGTCGGTCTGTCGGTCTGTCGGTCTGTCGGTCTGTCGGTCTGTCGGTCTGTCGGTCTGTCGGTCTGTCGGTCTGTCGGTCTGTCGGTCTGTCGGTCTGTCGGTCTGTCGGTCTGTCGGTCTGTCGGTCTGTCGGTCTGTCGGTCTGTCGGTCTGTCGGTCTGTCGGTCTGTCGGTCTGTCGGTCTGTCGGTCTGTCGGTCTGTCGGTCTGTCGGTCTGTCGGTCTGTCGGTCTGTCGGTCTGTCGGTCTGTCGGTCTGTCGGGTCTGTCGGTCTGTCGGTCTGTCGGTCTGTCGGTCTGTCGGTCTGTCGGTCTGTCGGTCTGTCGGTCTGTCGGTCTGTCGGTCTGTCGGTCTGTCGGTCTGTCGGTCTGTCGGTCTGTCGGTCTGTCGGTCTGTCGGTCTGTCGGTCTGTCGGTCTGTCGGTCTGTCGGTCTGTCGGTCTGTCGGTCTGTCGGTCTGTCGGTCTGTCGGTCTGTCGGTCTGTCGGTCTGTCGGTCTGTCGGTCTGTCGGTCTGTCGGTCTGTCGGTCTGTCGGTCTGTCGGTCTGTCGGTCTGTCGGTCTGTCGGTCTGTCGGTCTGTCGGTCTGTCGGTCTGTCGGTCTGTCGGTCTGTCGGTCTGTCGGTCTGTCGGTCTGTCGGTCTGTCGGTCTGTCGGTCTGTCGGTCTGTCGGTCTGTCGGTCTGTCGGTCTGTCGGTCTGTCGGTCTGTCGGTCTGTCGGTCTGTCGGTCTGTCGGTCTGTCGGTCTGTCGGTCTGTCGGTCTGTCGGTCTGTCGGTCTGTCGGTCTGTCGGTCTGTCGGTCTGTCGGTCTGTCGGTCTGTCGGTCTGTCGGTCTGTCGGTCTGTCGGTCTGTCGGTCTGTCGGTCTGTCGGTCTGTCGGTCTGTCGGTCTGTCGGTCTGTCGGTCTGTCGGTCTGTCGGTCTGTCGGTCTGTCGGTCTGTCGGTCTGTCGGTCTGTCGGTCTGTCGGTCTGTCGGTCTGTCGGTCTGTCGGTCTGTCGGTCTGTCGGTCTGTCGGTCTGTCGGTCTGTCGGTCTGTCGGTCTGTCGGTCTGTCGGTCTGTCGGTCTGTCGGTCTGTCGTCTGTCGGTCTGTCGGTCTGTCGGTCTGTCGGTCTGTCGGTCTGTCGGTCTGTCGGTCTGTCGGTCTGTCGGTCTGTCGGTCTGTCGGTCTGTCGGTCTGTCGGTCTGTCGGTCTGTCGGTCTGTCGGTCTGTCGGTCTGTCGGTCTGTCGGTCTGTCGGTCTGTCGGTCTGTCGGTCTGTCGGTCTGTCGGTCTGTCGGTCTGTCGGTCTGTCGGTCTGTCGGTCTGTCGGTCTGTCGGTCTGTCGTCGGTCTGTCGGTCTGTCGGTCTGTCGGTCTGTCGGTCTGTCGGTCTGTCGGTCTGTCGGTCTGTCGGTCTGTCGGTCTGTCGGTCTGTCGGTCTGTCGGTCTGTCGGTCTGTCGGTCTGTCGGTCTGTCGGTCTGTCGGTCTGTCGGTCTGTCGGTCTGTCGGTCTGTCGGTCTGTCGGTCTGTCGGTCTGTCGGTCTGTCGGTCTGTCGGTCTGTCGGTCTGTCGGTCTGTCGGTCTGTCGGTCTGTCGGTCTGTCGGTCTGTCGGTCTGTCGGTCTGTCGGTCTGTCGGTCTGTCGGTCTGTCGGTCTGTCGGTCTGTCGGTCTGTCGGTCTGTCGGTCTGTCGGTCTGTCGGTCTGTCGGTCTGTCGGTCTGTCGGTCTGTCGGTCTGTCGGTCTGTCGTCTGTCGGTCTGTCGGTCTGTCGGTCTGTCGGTCTGTCGGTCTGTCGGTCTGTCGGTCTGTCGGTCTGTCGGTCTGTCGGTCTGTCGGTCTGTCGGTCTGTCGGTCTGTCGGTCTGTCGGTCTGTCGGTCTGTCGGTCTGTCGGTCTGTCGGTCTGTCGGTCTGTCGGTCTGTCGGTCTGTCGGTCTGTCGGTCTGTCGGTCTGTCGGTCTGTCGGTCTGTCGGTCTGTCGGTCTGTCGGTCTGTCGGTCTGTCGGTCTGTCGGTCTGTCGGTCTGTCGGTCTGTCGGTCTGTCGGTCTGTCGGTCTGTCGGTCTGTCGGTCTGTCGGTCTGTCGGTCTGTCGGTCTGTCGGTCTGTCGGTCTGTCGGTCTGTCGGTCTGTCGGTCTGTCGGTCTGTCGGTCTGTCGGTCTGTCGGTCTGTCGGTCTGTCGGTCTGTCGGTCTGTCGGTCTGTCGGTCTGTCGGTCTGTCGGTCTGTCGGTCTGTCGGTCTGTCGGTCTGTCGGTCTGTCGGTCTGTCGGTCTGTCGGTCTGTCGGTCTGTCGGTCTGTCGGTCTGTCGGTCTGTCGGTCTGTCGGTCTGTCGGTCTGTCGGTCTGTCGGTCTGTCGGTCTGTCGGTCTGTCGGTCTGTCGGTCTGTCGGTCTGTCGGTCTGTCGGTCTGTCGGTCTGTCGGTCTGTCGGTCTGTCGGTCTGTCGGTCTGTCGGTCTGTCGGTCTGTCGGTCTGTCGGTCTGTCGGTCTGTCGGTCTGTCGGTCTGTCGGTCTGTCGGTCTGTCGGTCTGTCGGTCTGTCGGTCTGTCGGTCTGTCGGTCTGTCGGTCTGTCGGTCTGTCGGTCTGTCGTCGGTCTGTCGGTTCTGTCGGTCTGTCGGTTCCCTGTCGGTCTGTCGGTCTGTCGGGTCTGGACGGTCTGTCGGTCTGTCGGTCTGTCGTCTGTCGTCTGTCGGTCTGTCGGTCTGTCGGTCTGTCGGTCTGTCGGTCTGTCGGTCTGTCGGTCTGTCGGTCTGTCGGTCTGTCGGTCTGTCGGTCTGTCGGTCTGTCGGTCTGTCGGTCTGTCGGTCTGTCGGTCTGTCGGTCTGTCGGTCTGTCGGTCGTCTGTCGGTCTGTCGGTCTGTCGGTCTGTCGGTCTGTCGGTCTGTCGGTCTGTCGGTCTGTCGGTCTGTCGGTCTGTCGGTCTGTCGGTCTGTCGGTCTGTCGGTCTGTCGGGTCTGTCGGTCTGTCGGTCTGTCGGTCTGTCGGTCTGTCGGTCTGTCGGTCTGTCGGTCTGTCGGTCTGTCGGTCTGTCGGTCTGTCGGTCTGTCGGTCTGTCGGTCTGTCGGTCTGTCGGTCTGTCGGTCTGTCGGTCTGTCGGTCTGTCGGTCTGTCGGTCTGTCGGTCTGTCGGTCTGTCGGTCTGTCGGTCTGTCGGTCTGTCGGTCTGTCGGTCTGTCGGTCTGTCGGTCTGTCGGTCTGTCGGTCTGTCGGTCTGTCGGTCTGTCGGTCTGTCGGTCTGTCGGTCTGTCGGTCTGTCGGTCTGTCGGTCTGTCGGTCTGTCGGTCTGTCGGTCTGTCGGTCTGTCGGTCTGTCGGTCTGTCGGTCTGTCGGTCTGTCGGTCTGTCGGTCTGTCGGTCTGTCGGTCTGTCGGTCTGTCGGTCTGTCGGTCTGTCGGTCTGTCGGTCCTGTCGGTCTGTCGGTCTGTCGGTCTGTCGGTCTGTGCGCGTTTTTCTAGCCTCGTAATCTCAGTAACCGCTGCATGCATTGTGATGAAATTTGGGCAGCCATATGCTGGGGGGTCGCAGTAGGTAATGTTCTTATAATTTTGAAAATCGGTACAGGGGCGGCGGCGTAATTACCAAAAAACAAAAAAAAAATCAAACTTCGTTTTTAGGTGTTTTAGGGCTTCCTGATCATTTTCTGCTTTTTTTTGGGTGGGGGTGAAATTGGGGTGGTTAGGGGGTGGTTAGGGGGTGGGGGGGTTGCAAATCTCAAAAATATATTGTACTCATAATAGGCTATCCATTGACTTGTAAAAGAAAGACCTAGCGGCATAATACCCTTTTTTAGGCCCATCCAAACATTGCCTTGCCTACTCCAGAAACCAAGGGACTTAGAATTTTCTGATAAATACATAGGAATATTGCTTCAGATCGTTCTGTATTGAGTAACGTAAGTTATGGAATGGATTTTAATGAAACTTTGGCACAGTATTATTACCGCGGCGAGGATGGAAAACGCGTATGTTCTGGAAAAATCGTGTCAGTGACGGCACAGCAATAATGAGAAATAAAAAAAAAATACAAACGCCTTAAACCTTGTTTTTAGGCGTTTTTTGGGGTTCCTTATCATTTTCTGCTTTTTTTTTTTGGGTAGGGGTGACTTTGGGGTGGTTGGGGGGTGGGGGGTTGGAAAACTGAAAAAAATTGTTGTATTCATAATGGACTGTCCATTGACCTGTGAATGAAAAACCTAGCGGCCTAATACACTTTTTTAGGTTCATTTGCTCAGTATAGAAACCAAGGGACTTAGAATTTGTGATGTATGCAGACGTACGAGTATTGTTTTAGATCCTTCTATATTGCGTAACGCAATTATTCTATTGATTTCTACGAAACTTTGACACAGTATTACTACCGCGGCGAGGATGGAAAACGTGTATGTTTTGAAAAAATCGTGTCAGTGGCAGCGCAGCAATAATAAAAAACTAAAAATATAAAAACAGCTCAAACCTTGTTTTTAGGCGTTTTAGGGGTTCCTGATCATTTTCTACGTTCTTTTGGGTGGGGGTGAAATTGGGGTGATTGGAGGGTGGGGGGTTGTAAAACTGAAAGGTTTGTTGTACTCATAATAGTTTGTCCATTGACCTATGGAAGAAATACGTATCGGCGTATTTTTTTTTAATTCCATGTGAACATTTCCTTGCCTATTACAGAAACCAAGGGCCTTATTATTGAATTGATTTTAACGAAATTTCGACACAGAAGTGGCTATCGCGGCGAGAGTGGAAAACGCGCCAGTGTCTGAAAAATCGTGTCAGTGGTTGCTCAACAATAATTAAAAAACTAAAAATATAAAAACAGCTCACACTTTGCTTTTAGACGGTTTAGAGGCTCCTTATCGTTTTGCATCTTACAGTTCAAGCATACAGAATGAAAACTGTGGCGTCCTAGTTTCTAAGGAGGGAGACGCAAGAAACTATTTACGAGAGTTTTTGTGTAGGACGTTTTTTTGCGGGAGGGCGGGCGATGATTTGGTTCCAAGGAGATGTCAGACTATAGCTTCATGCAATGGGGAAAACAATAAAACGAAATCGTTATTATGTGTGGGAAGTACTGAGTCAATCAACTTGACTCCATTTTTTACATGGATTTTAATGTGTTATATCATCTATGCATATTTTACCACGTGGCAGGTATTATGAGCAATGTTTTCGAACTGCAGTTACAACTTTATGTATACAGATAGATATATATATATATTTATGGTTTTATAGAATATTCGGTACTGTATGTACACCTTGACTTGTCCTATATCATGTTTATCTATCATCTAAAGCATGAATAAAGAACTACTACTACTACAACTTGCACAACTTGTATGTATGCACAAGCATACATTTTTTCTAAAATAATTCGTTCCAGTCATTTCGTCATTACCCAATACTTGTATGGTCTATATATAAATATCTTAAAATAGTTGATCCCTGCTTGAAATTAAAAAGTACTGATCTGCTACTTTTCTGAACCCTTACAAGTGAAGCCAAACTGTAACCACTTAAAAGCAGCTCTACCGTTATGCTAACGTTGTGTTGAAAGGATTAAGATTTCAGGACTGTTGGGAGACACATTCAGATGTCGTGAAGGGTTTGCTGTCTAGTTCTATGATTTTATGTTTTTGTTTCTGTTTCTTTTTTTTTATGGTCAGCCTCCCGCAAAGGCTGAAAGCCTATGGCGCTGTAGAAGCGCTGCGAGAGGATAAGTGTCGGTTCACGTTAGATTTGAAACGCTGCAGGTTGTAGCCGTCGGGAAACAAATTCCCCGGCAGCTGATTCCACAGCGTCGAAGTTCTCCAAAAGAAGGAATGTTGGAGGAGACTGGTTCGGGAAGTAAGGACCTCGACCTGGTAAGGATGAGCTCGCAGAGCTTCTCTAGTGTTCCTGGATCGGACGGCCTTTGGTGTTGTTATCTGGGAGAGCTCACTTGAACATCTTCCGTGATAGAATCTGTAAAACAGGGACAGATTAGCCACCCTCCTTCGACGTTCCAGGCTGTGGAGGTCCTTTGTGAGGTTAGGCGTATCAATTGATCCAATTGCTCTTTCCTGGATAGTGTCCAGAAGCTTTAGAGAGTGTTTCGGAGCTCATTCCCAGATATGGTAGCAATACTCCAGCGATGGTCGGATCTATGCCTTGTAGAGCAGCAGCAGTTGCTCTGGTGTATACAACTTCCTATAGCGGAACAAAACTCTAAGCTTCTGGGATGCCATTGTAGCAATACTGACGACGTGGTCGTGCCAGGGCATGTTATTGTTGATGTTGATCCCCAAAAGCTTGACGGAAGGTGATTCGACTATGGGGTGGCCCTCCATTTCCGCGGTTGGTAATCCATCGTGAGACTTCTTTGTAAGTGTTGTTGCCTGAGTTTTTTGTACGTTGAACTGTACTTTATTTGCTAATCCCCACTTGACAATTGTTTTGATATCTGCGTTGATCTGTAAGGCATGCTGCTGTCGCCGACGTACCGCCTCCTGGGATGATAGTGGCTTGCCTGGTTCCATGCACGACACTAATGTACTGTCATCTGCGAAGCTGTAGATTGGATTGGATGTTATTTCCAGCAGCTCGTTGATATACAGCAGAAAAGGTGTAGGGGATAGGACACATCCCTGAGGAACACCGGCGTTTATTGAAAATACGTCTGATGAACAGCCCTCGACTACAACAAACAGTCATCGGTCGTTCAAAAAACTATTCAGTCACAGGCGCAGGCCAGGTGGTCGTCCATAAGCAGCAAGCTTGACCAGAAGCCCCTCATGCCACATTCTGTCGAGTGTCGAGTGTCGATATGTCAAGTGCAACAACACGGGATTCGCCATGATTTTCTAGTGCTCTGTTCCACAGGTGAGTGGCGTAAGCAAGGAGGTCACCTGTAGACCTGTGCTAACGGAAGCCATACTGGCGATCATTTACGATTTTATTGTTGTCCAGGTATTTCAGGAGCTATGTGTTAATGACAGTCTCCATAACCTTAGACATGATACTGAGAAGAGTCACAGGTCTATAATTGGTGGGATCAGTTTTTTGCCTGTCTTAGGGATGAGTTGTACGCAGCCAATCTTCCACGGAGCGGGAAACACGCCTCGTTGATACGAAAGTTTGAAGAGCTTGTAAAGAATAGGTGCAAGCTCAGCGGCACAGCGTTTAAGGACAATGGCTGGAATTTGGGCAGGACCAGTAGCTTTATTCGTATTGAGTTTTTGGAGAATGTTTTTACCAACTCGATATTGAAATTTGACCTCTGCCATTCTCGAATTCACGCTTATGGTGGTGGTCGGAGTACTACCTTTTCTATCCCTTCCCTCACATTTATTCCCCAAAAGGGCCAAAAGTGGCGCTAACAGGAATTATGATTACTTTTGTCGATTGCTAATTACTCCACCACACAGATTTTAAAAATGCAGCTGTAGTACTTATTACCATATACATAACATGGCACTCCCATTTTTTTAAAGTCAGTGAAGTAGTTACGGATCAGCGTAATGAGTCAGCCAGAGTGTTACGCAGAGGCAGTATTTCAAAAAAGAGCTATTTGCACCGGTAAAAGACTAGTTACATAATATGATCTCTATTTCTCAAGCTACTGTTGGTCTATTAGCTTTAACAATATCCTCAGGGCAGGTTTTTTGGCTAGAGGTAGTTTTAAAGTCCATAAAGTAACGGTATCGGTTCTATGATCTCTGTGAGCTATTTATCATATTTTTCTCGTCCCATTCATATTACTGCTTATAGAGTCGTTTTTGTTTTGGAAGAGCTAAATGCTGGAAGGAATAACAGTATTATTTTGCGTACAGTGAACAAGGTCTTTCTAGCAAACTACAGTTTATAATGGCAATTAATTCAGAATGCTGTAAATGTACTTTGAGATGTGCACTTATTTCATTCCACAGGCAGGGTATACTGCTTCTATTCATAATTCATGGTTATGCACCTATGCAGGGTATAATAATAAATACAGATAAGCGTTCATATTCGAAGAATTTCCAGCATCAATGTAGCAATTCGTTGTACGTAATTGAACCAATTTATTCTGCAAAGTAGACGTTAGCTCCATCTATGACGTCATACTCGTTACGCCGTAGGTTTTAGGAAGCCGTTCTTTATACAGCCCTAATGCTTAGACCAATAAAAATGCATTTTTCCATGAGTTATGAAAGTGTCATTAGTGCTACCATGTCGAATCCATCACCGTCATCAAAAATACCTAAAATCAACTAAGAATGTATCGACTCAAAGGACAGCCAGTCGCCAAAGTTTTCCCTAAGTGAGCTACACCATGTCACTGGTCATGCTGGTGAAAACCCTTTTATCACCATTTCCTCAGCAAAGGTCGCTGTTTAGCGTTGTCTGTTGCGCCATCTAGTCAACTTAAAATAATACTATATTGTTAAACGAGCGGTAGTGATAGTAACAAGTCATGCAGTTGAGGTTTGTAGCACCTTCTTCTTCTTCTTTTTCTTCTTAGGGAGACGTCTCCTTCGGAGGTTGGCAATTATAAAGGCAGTTCTAATTTTTGATGTAGCTTCTCTGCACAGGTCTATTGAACTACAATGGAACCATCTCGGAGATTCTTCAGCCATGATATGCGTCGTCTCCCAACCGATCTTTTTCCCTCAATTTTTCCTTGCATTATTATCAGTCTCAAAATTTCATACCTACTTCTCCTCATCACATGGTCTAAGTATTCGAGTTTTCTTTTTTGAATGTTAAAGACCAATTCTGGATTTTTTCCTACTCGCAGCAAGACCTCATGCTTAAAATCAAGAAAGTGTACTACTATTACCGCGAGATAAACCCTATAGTTTGTCTACGACAAAATACTATAGTTAATGTTGAGGTAGAAATTTGAAGTATAGAATATCACCAAGATCATTTTTCTGAGGCTCAAACATTTTAAAGCTCCCATTTCCTACCCTTCCTACCGCCTCATTTGATCAGAAACTCCTAAACGTCTGAAAAGAATGTTTGGAGCTGTCCAAAAAAATTTCGTTTTTACAAATTGCTTCAACGTCACTGCACCTGTTTTATGATTATCGTGTTACGAACCAACACTGTATGAGATCCCTATTTTCATTAGAATGGGTGCAACGGTTACTGAGAGAGCGCACGTGACAGAGAGACGGACAAACAGACCAACAGTCAGTCAGACACAGACAGACCGACGTAAGAGGAGATTTTGTTGTTGTATGTGTTGTAGACCGATGCCGAATTTGGTCAGAGGCCGAAATAATTAGACATTTCACGATCTCTCCAAACTAGATTTGCCAGATGCCGAAACAATGATACATATAAGCATATGACGAACGTATTTTGGTCATGTCGCGAAATGCGCATTTCTACATTACGCCGCTGCCAATCAAGTCATAAATGAACAACATAAACTCAATTTATTAATTTTATTTGTTCCGACAAGAAGTACTCGAATGACTTTTTTACATTTTATATTAATAATTACACATTTGCATCTTTTGTTACCACATTGCTCACCACGACAGTTGCAACGAATAAAACCTTGAGAAGAATCAGATTCCTTTGCGGCAATTCTCCCCAAACTGAATTTTGTATTAACCGGTATATCTGAGGAGCCCGCAATAAAAAAAATATTTAAAAAGTATAATAAGTTCAACTGTATTATTGATACTGATTCATTTCTTGCGTATATGTAGTTTTTTCAAAACGCCAGTTGATGTACCAAGTTGGTACAAACCATTTTTTCTGATAAAACAACTGCCAAAATATTACGAGGAGCTAAGCGTCCTCTGTCCAGATCAGGAATTAGATTTATTATGTTACGATCGGCAACAGCGAAATGCACAAACGCGCATTTCGCGACGTGACTAGATTGAGTTGGTCATCAGGTGCCGAATCGCTCACTGTTTCGGCATCTGGCAAATCTAGTTTGGACAGATCGCGAAATGTCCAATTATTTCGGCCTCGGGCCGAATTCGGCATCTACCTCCAACATGTATATATAATTATATTAAACTAAAGACTAAACGGTGGTAGGTACGTATTATAAAATGTGACTATAACGCGGCAGATTTTGGTATTAGGAACTTTATGTAAGCATCAGGCTAGTGTATCGTTCTTCTATTCGAATACGAATCCACTATCCACTACCGTTATAACATAACAATACTGACATTTGGCGATAGAACTCAAAAACGGGAATTCTATGCTCCCCTTAGCAATATCTGATATTGATAACAGTAACAGTTATCAAAATACTCTGGACCGTTTTCAGGCTCAAGCGGCTACTACATTGGAAACTGTCTCAAGCAACATCAATCCTTCACTGGAAGTTGAAAATGGAAAAGTTGATGAAGCCGATGCCATGCTCCAAAAATTGATTGACACAATAATAGCATATACTTGACCTACCTCTTTTATTCCCTTTTTTTTGACCTAACCCTAACCCAGTAGGTCACCGGACAGCTGAGACAGTAAAATCAAAACACGAAACTTATAGGTCCTTACCTACTATAATGAGTCGATGTGTTAAACAAGTATTGCAAAATGTAAAGCATACTGGATAAATTCATTTGGTACCAATATTGGGATAAAAAAATTATTTGGAGCAGGTATACACAGCATAATAAACAACCAGTATAATATCTCTGAGGATTTCCCATATAAAAATGGTTCCCACAGACTTTGACCTAGGGATGATTTTGCGGATGTGAAGTTTGGCTGGAGATGCGAAAATGGAAATATCGACACCGTTACCAACTCAATATTTTTTAGCCAAATAAGCGCGTTTGGTTTGTACAGAGCATTTTGTGCAACTGACTACATCCCTCAATAATTATATAATTATTTTCGATACCGATACAAAAGTATCGATACCAGCTTGGAATGTTTCAAAAAGTATCGATGACAAAAATACTCGACATTAGTGCAGAAGTATCGAAGTATCGTTAGCATCCCTACAAAAAATCATCCAAAAGGGGGGATGCGCGTGTAATTACCGTCAACCTGAGTTATTGTGCTGGTTGTTTACTATGCTGTGGTAAACAACTAGCATAATATCTCTGAGGATTCCCCATATAAAAATGGTTTCAACAGAATTTATTTGACGTTGGGATGATTTTACGGATGAGAAGTTTCGGTAGAGATGCGTAAATGAAAATATCGACACCGTTACCAACTCAATATTTTTTAGCCAAATAAGCGCGTTTGGTTTGTACAGAGCATTTTGTGCAACTGACTACATCCCTCAATAATTAAATAATTATTTTCGATACCGATACAAAAGTATCGATACCAGCTTGGAATGTTGCAAAAAGTATCGATGACAAAAATACTCGATATTAGTGCAGAAGTATCGAAGTATCGTTAGCATCCCTACAAAAAATCATCCAAAAGGGGGGATGCGCGTGTAATTACCGTCAACCTGAGTTATTGTGCTGGTTGTTTACTATGCTGTGGTAAACAACTAGCATAATATCTCTGAGGATTCCCCATATAAAAATGGTTTCAACAGAATTTATTTGACGTTGGGATGATTTTACGGATGAGAAGTTTCGGTAGAGATGCGTAAATGAAAATATCGATACCGGTACCAGCTCGATATTTTTTAGCCAAATAGACGCGTTTGGTTTGTACAGAGCATTCTGTGCAACAGATTACACCCCTCACTAATTATATAATTATTTTCGATACCGATACAAGCTTAGAATGTCTCAAAAAGTTTCTATGACAAAAATACCCGATATTAGTGGAGAAGTATCGAAGTATCGTTAGCATCCCTACAAAAAGTCATCCAAAAAGGGGGATGCACGTGTAATTACCGCCAACCTGAGTTATTGTGCTGGTTGTTTACTATGCTTTGGTAAACCGCCAGCATAATATCTCTGAGGATTACCCATATAAAAATGGTTCCCACAGAATTTATTATCTTGGGGTGATTTTGCGGATGTGAAGCTTGGGTAGAGATGCGAAAATGAAAATATCGATACCGGTACCAACTCGATATTTTTTAGTCAAATAGGCACGTTTGGTTCGTACAGAGCATTTTGTGCAACTGATTACACCCCTCAATAATTATATAATTATTTTCGATACCGATACAAAAGTATCGATACCAGCTTGGAATGCCTCAAAAGGTATCGATGACAAAAATACCCGATATTAGTGCAGAAGCATCGAAGTATTGTTAGCATCTCTACAAAAAGTCATCCAAAAGGGGGGATGCGCGTGTAATTACCGCCAACCTGAGTTACTGTGCTGGTTGTTTACTATGCTGTGAGCTATACGTGTTCAACCAATGGCGTTAGCAAAAAGAAAAGCCGGGTGGAGATGTTGAGGGGGGAGCAGAAGGTTGCGATCTGACCCACCTCCATTATTTGAGACGCATGAACTTGGAAAAAAAGGCGAAAGTAGGCTTTCAATGTTAGGAAAAATGTGCCTAATACCAAATCACACCGTACTGCTTACTAACACCCATAGACAGTGTGGTTAATTTTAGAGGTCAGTGGCGGTGTATTTTGAATAGTTATTAAAAGAACGTCATGTTTAAGAAAATGTTAATGTGTGAAATTAATTTTTTGTTATTATGCTATAACTTGAAAACAAACGAGAATCAGATTACAGCATATGAGCTTTTTACATCATTTTCACGTATAAAATACACTCCATGAGTTTGTTGCATTCCTCCAGAATCGTCCTGTTTATTTTTATGAATTAGGCATTGTCTAAAAGTATGGTTAAATATGGCAAAATATACCGTGTTTCAGCAAAACGCACCTGTGATTAGTCTCGACCAATGAGAGGAAGGGCCACAGCATAGTAAACAACCAGCACAATATATCTGAGGATTTCCTATATAAAAGTGGTTCCCACAAAATTTGACCTTGGGATGATTTATGAATGGTTTTACGGCTGTGAAGTTTGGGTAGAGATGCGAAAAGAAAAATATCGATACCGGTACCAACTCGATATTTTTTAGCCAAATAGGCGCGTTTGGTTCGTACAGAGAATTTTGTGCAATTGATTACACCCCTCAATAATTATATAATTATTTTCGATACCAATACCCCTACAAAAGTATCGATACCAGCTTGGAATCGCTCAAAAAGTATCTAAGATAAAAATACTCGATCTTAGTGCAGATGTACAAGTATCAAAGTATCTTTAGCATCCCTACAAAAAAATCATCCAAAAGTGGGGACACGCGTGTAATTGCCGCCAACCTGAGTTATTGTGCTGGTTGTTTACGATGCTGTGGAAGGACTATGCATTTGGCTTAAGTGTACCCTAGTCTCCTCCACTGTTCCAAGATATTGCGAAAAAGTTAGTCAACCGTTGATGTTCACAACAAATACATTTGCGATAGAGCCTCCAACATTATAAACGAGCGATATGAATAAAATATGGCCTCTAGCTAGGCATTCATCATTTTGCCGTATTTTCCTCCCATATCAGCAGCGGTAGTTTCTCGGAAGGTGTTAGGCGGGAAAACACTCGTAGAATACAGAAACGAGCACGGAAACTTGGCAGCCTAAACTCTCGTAATGTTTCTTGAGTAGGATGTTTTCCTGTACTCATTACCGTCGCTGTTTGGGAAAATTATCATGTCGTTTTCAGTGACGTAGCTTATATTACTGGAATATAAACTGTGACTGTAACGGGTGTTTCCTCATACTTCCCCACCCCCGTATATTTTTTACTTGAAGGGATAGAAAAAAGTTTTATTATGAAAGTTATATAATTTTCTCTTGTCATTTAGAATTTGATACAAACAAGAAGAAAAAATAAAAAATCTTGTTTCTCGTATAAAGTTATATTTCTTAAACGGGACACCCTGTATATCACGAAAAGAAATATATTATTCTCTTGTTATGAAAAATATAGGATTCGTTAACCTTATCGTGAAAGGTTTTTAAAATATTTAGCTTCAAAGTGTGGAAGTATTTATTAAAAATTGAGGGTCCCGAAAGTGTATTGATTGTAAAATGTTTTGCACTAAATTACCCAAATTTCGATTTTTCAGTGCATAGACTTGTTCTTTAAGATGTCCCTATAAAAAGCTATCCAGGGGAGTCAAATCTGGATTATTTGGTGGCCACAAAACCGGTCCGTGTCGTCCGTGGCTCGCTGCCAAATGATAGAGTTAAATTGCCTTAAGGAGATATCTTCCAGAAAATTATTGATTTCATTTTGCAAAAAATATAGGTGTCTTTTCCTTTTAGTCCATCTCGAAAAATGATTGACCCAATCAGTCGGCTATTAAGGATGCCAAACCAAACATGGATCGCTTATGTCGTCCCTGTTTTTCATGTCTGCTATACCTCGAGCATTCTGGGTGTCCCAGAGGTGACTATTGCCCTGTTAATTATCTCAGCAGTTGTAAAGGTGGCCTCAACAGTCCACAAAATTTAATTAAAAATATCAGGACCTGATGTTCGTGAGTCGATTCTTGAACGGGTAAAATTTTATAAGGACGGTATCCGTATTTCTTGAAAGTTCATACTTTCAGGGAAGACTAAAATATCCTGCTCTTCTTTTACAGTTGATTTTTGTATGTTTAAACGTGCTTCTTGGCGGCACAGGTTCGCCAAATAATACTACCTACGCAAGCCACCTTTGTTAATCTCTCATGCAAGTAAGGTTCTACTATATATTTTACAATATCGTTTGAAGGGTTTTATTGGCTGGTAAATTTCTCAGGCGCAGGCAGGTTTCGTGAAAGGACGCGGTACGCGTGAATAGGTCTTAAACTTAAGACACATTATTGGGAAAGCCAGAGACCACTATTTTCCAGTTTTTATCTGCTTTGTGGACTATTCTAAGGCGTTTGATAAGGTAAGGTGGCCTAAACTCTGGGAAATCCTCATCTCTACCGGAGTGTTTCTCATACTGTTGCGGACACGTGATGTGCCTGGCGGTAGCGTAGCCCTTTTGGGGCAAATATAGGCAGCCTTTGAAATTAATGGATGATAGCGCAAGGCACCAAAAAATGGTAGCTACCTTGGTTATCTGGTGGCGTTGGTTAGGTGCGGTACTTCTTCTGACCCTGCAGGGTCCTGCTGATGGTCACCAGGGTAGCGGAGGCGCGGCGAATATATATAAAGATGGCGGAACGAACTGCGTTAGCGCGATTTGTAGGGAGTCGAGAGTCCTTGGCGATAGTTCTAGCGATAGTTCTGGCGACAGTTGTTCTTTTGCTTGGAGGTTTCCACTTAGCGCATGTCCTTTTTCGGGCAACCAAAGGCGTCACCACCTCTTAGTGCCAAGGGGGTTTAAGCGATATAGTTCAAAATAGACAAAAACAATTATAAAGCGAAAAAAGTTCACCCGGGTCGCAACACATACGGCAACTCTATGAGTCTAATTCGGCTCGTGTAAGAATTGATGGTAACCTGTCTGGTCAAACTGCAACCAGAGAAGAGGTTCGTCAGGGATGTGTATTATCTCCGATGCTATTTAACATTTACTCTGAATTTGTGATGAGACAGGTATTGGACAACTCGAATGGCGTTATAACTATTGGCGGAAGCAAAATATCCAACTTAAGATTTGCTGACAATACAACCCTTATTGCTGCTTCTCAGGAAGAACTAGTAGCTCGATTAAACATCTTAGAACAACTCAGTGCAACGTATGGTCTTTGTGTTAACTAGAACAAGACCAAGGTTATGATCGTAGGTAGCACAATAACCATCGAGAAATAAAGTCAATAGGTCGCTGTGAAGTAGTTCAAAGTTTTGTGTACCTCGGTTCTTTGATCAACAATTCGGGTAGCTTCGACGGCTCATTCAACAGGTACGTGTGGCCACGACAAAGCTTACTAAAATACGGCGTGACCATGGTATCACTAAAGCGACCAAGATGTCGTTGGTTCATTCTCTTGTGTTCTCCATATCTTTGTATGCCTCGGAAACTTGGACTTATAAAAAAGGCAGATCGAGCTCGCATAGATGCTTTTGAGATGTGGAGATGGAGGAGAATGCTGAGAGTTCCTTATACTGCCCATCGAACTGACGTTTCTATACTGAATGAGCTCGGTAATCCAAAGAGAGCGACTATCCTCCATTGTGTCGACGAGAATGCTTACATTCTTCGGACATATACACAGAAGCGATAATATGGAGAAACTTGTAGTTCAGGGTTATGCTCCGAGTGGGCAGCGTCATGGCCTACACGCTGGGTGGATACGACAAAACAGTTGCTGGATATGAGTATCAAGAGCGATACTGAACTTTCAGTAAATCGTGAACGATTGCGAGATACTATTTTCAGAACTGTTGATAATATTCGTGTCGGCAATACTCTAGCTCCGACTTAATGCATTTTACGAGTTCACAACATATCTGTTAAGACAATGTGACTATGATGATGACGCTAGCCACCGGTTGGCAAAAAGGGGTTGTACAAGGGACTCAATGAGGCCTAAGTGCTCCGCCACTGTTATATTTTTGCGTAAATGTGTTAAAAATCAATTTTTCCATCTTACCGATTAGCAACTCACCAGCATTTTCTGAAAACTCGACTATATTTGATTGGGCTCTGGCATCTGATGTCTGTAAATTGCCTTCGGCAATGCAGCGCCAGCGTAAAAAAGGGAATCCGGCAGTTGCTTTCATTGTGCACAAAAGGGGAGAACCTCTCTGGCCATTGAATGTGTAGTAAAGTGCTGGAAAACAAAAGGAAATCCCAAGCGTTAGCGTGATAATTACTTCCGCGCGAGGAATTCCTATTTAAAGTTTTCCCTTTAAACTTCCGAGCAGCTAAGCACGGATCGATGGCGGAACTTCCCTTGGGAGCAAATAATATAGAAAGTTGTTTATCCGACTGCCACGTACTTGGATAAATATCGACACAGCAAAATCACCTGTTAAAAGGAAGTCTTACAGAGTGAGACGTCTACGCTACGAACAGGAATTTAGATTCGAGAGAAGTTTGCAGTATTTTCAATATCTGACCACACAGGAAAATCATATGAATTAAGATTAAATATTATCACTTTATTTAAAGAGAGTCTTTCACGTGAATTTTTTGTCGATGGAATTAAATATTCTGCAGCTTTGATAAGCCTAATCACACCCTCAAAAATTCAGAGCTTATCATCGATCATTTCAAAAAGTTATTAACGATTAAATATCAGAATTTTAACATGGGCCCTTATCACAGATTAGCTTTTTTGTATTTAAAAGTAGAATACATACATTTTTGAGAGTAGATACAAAAATAAGTGATATTTAAAAACATTGCTTTGGATATAAAGTGTATACTACTACTAGTATGATACTGCATTAAAAAAATAGGGTTGGCGACCGTTTGAATTATTTATTATTTTTATCAAGATAGTTAGTACTGGTTCGTCAATTAAGAGACCATACTGAAAACTGGCAACAGCGTTTGTTTCATAGACCTACAGACTTGTTCCTCTTCACGAAAAGCTATAGTAACAGTGTCGTAATTGCGCAATGTCGGTTAGGTTGGGTTGTTTTGTTGATTATCGTTTTTGTCTTATCTATTGATTTATCTGAGAACCATTGACAATGGAGTTAAAATAATAATAATAATTCAGATTAACTGATGTTTTAAAATAGACCTATTATAAATATCTAGGTTATATAAAACTGGTTTATAAATACCTGCAAGATTAATTTATTATACTTTGCAACTTTGCCCCGATTACATATAATAGAAAGATAGTATATGGATATGGATTTCAATTTCAAAGATCAACTGGAGATCTCCTGGCTTACGTGATACATGTATGGAGCAAACCCATTTAATCGTTTGGCTAGGCTCACGTCTCGATATTTCAAAGGCATTCGCTCAACCTTGGCATGGCCTAAGCAAGCTTCCGTACTCCGACATAGGTTCTGCTTCACATAACTAATCTGATCTCCTGCGCCACAAACCCAATCCACAGTCTTGCGGTACTTTGCATGCGGGTATCATGAGCAATTGACGATATCTGTGGGTGAGCTGGAACGCAGAGCGCTGGCAGCGGCTGCTCCGCTTGAGGGCTCAAGAATATTTATGGTAAAATTTCAAGCTTCCGAGAGCCAGCATTGTTTGTTATCAAATAAGAAGGGCCCAAGTCAGCACCCGGTCCCAATGAACAATCAGGCTTTGCCAAGTCACTTACTCAAGCTCTTAGGAGTCAACACCACAGAAAATCTGATCTAGCAGGAACGCGTTGTGCCAAATGCAACAGCTGCAGGTAATCTATTCACAGTCAGAAGGTACTTCTCACTATCTAACCTCCTCACGCTATATAAAGCCCAGATAAGACCTTGCCTGGAGTATTGCTCTCACGTCTGGGGAGCTGCTACCCCTACTACCCTGTCTATACTTGATGCCGCCCAGAGAAGGAATATTCGACTAACTGGTGACCCGGCTTTAACGAACTACATCCAGCCACATACTCACTGGCGTGCGGTTGATGACTTCTCACTCTTCTACCGTTATTCAAACAGAATTTGCTTCTCGGAGCCATCCCCTATAGCTCCGCCGCTCACTGATCCTATCAGAAGATGCACCCGCGCGACTGCTACATCTCGTCCTGAGGTGGTCGTTCTTCATATATCGAGAACCGAGCGATACGACCACACATTTATTCCCAGGGTATCCAAGGCTTTGAGTGTCTTGCCAGATGCCTTTATTAGGCCTGAGTATGTGTTCGCCTATTCAAGTCCCGCGTTAGTAAACTTCCCCTAACATAACCTTTTCATAGCAGCCGCGGTCTCTCGCTCAGCCTACGCGGTCTGCTCAGTTATATAAAAAGTACTCATTTGCCTCCAGCGTAGCGAATTTCCGACGAGAATTCAAGTAGATAGGGTCACATAAACGTAGGTATGTCCTAAAAAGTCTGGTTTTTAAGATACAGTGTGTCAAACATTTTTCTCTACAATCTTCGCGGTTTACACGCCACTTGAGGAAAAGTTACTGACTTTTTATATATTATAGATAACGATAAACAGTCCTCCAGAATTTATTTTTTAATTTTAGAGATAGTTTTTTATTTTTCAAAGAAGGTGAATTAAGTTGATTTAGGAGGTGGTGAAACTATTTGTATGAGTGCGAGATTATAGTTATGAAAGCACTATATACTATATATCTTCATTTAAGTTAGCTAAGCTAATTTTCTACTTTGGTCATGGTATGTTGAAACAAAAAAAGAAGTCAAGTTGATTGACTCAGTACTTCCCACACATTACGGTGATACTAGTTTATTATTTTCCCATAGCATGAAACTATAATCTGAGATTCCCTTGCAACCAAATATTTGCCAGCCAGTCATTCAACCGTCCACCCTCCAACCACCCCAACTTCACCCCCACCCAAGAAAAGTAGTAAATGATCAGAACCTCTAAAACGTTTAAAAACGAAGTTTGAGCTGTTTCTATATTTTTAGTTTTTTTATTATTTCTGCGCCGCCCCTGACACGACTTATGAAAACCATACGTGTTTTCCATCCTCGCTACGGTAGTAATACTGTGTCAAAATTTCATTAAAATCAATTCGATAGTTTCCTTGTTACAGAATACAAAACGATCTAAGGCAATACTTCGTATGTTTACATCAGAAAAAATTCTAAGTTCTTTGGTTTCTGCAATAGGTAATGTTTGGATATACCTAAAAAAGTTTTTCAGAATTATAGCAGCATTACCTACTACGACCCCACAGCATATCTGTGCACAAATTTCATCAAAATCCATGTAGCGGTTACTGAGGTTACGAGGGCAGAAAAACGCGAACAGAGAGACAGAACGACGGAAATGAGTGACATGGATTTTCGTTACCGTAGACACCATAAAACGCCCAAAAAGTGTATTATCTCAAAATCGAAAATTCTCGCGATCACAATACTCCCCTCACCTATCGGTGTGAGAAGTAAAATGCGGAAGACAATAAGATAAACAGTAGAAATATATAGCCCAAATTAATAAGGGCTCTTTCATGGAGTATCAGTTGAATTAGTGTTCAGGCAGATAAATGCACACGAAAAAGTAATTTTGTGCTGGTTGATTAGTTGCAAGATGCATTAGAGGAATCGTAATGAGATATTTCTGTGTCAGATGAAAAATGGAAACGGTTTGAGTTTCTAGCGTCAGCTTAAAGTATCCCCCTATTTGTTACCAAGTATTTTAATTTCGTTAGACGTTTTAAACTGATCACTTGAAAATCGGAGAGAAGCGGGTGCAAATTGCAGTTTGCTGAATAGCATCATTCATTCCTTTTTTAGTGTAAAGATATTATGTCTGTAAAAGTCATTCAATAGTATAACGACTTAACACATACATACATGCACACGTTTATTTTCATAAGACTCTACAAAGAGTATCGGAATATAGTAAAAAACCTAAAAACAAACAATCAATTAAAACTTTCAATAGATAAACATCAGTACCACATTAAAATTAGTAATTAATTAATTCATAATTATGCTCTTTTATGAAGTAAAAGGGGCTGCATTGCGTGCACTTAGTTAAAAAAGGATTAATAATGCCTAATAACGGGTGCTGCTTAGCAAATAAAGAAATTCTGCCAAAAAATAGAAATATTAGACTTTTTTTGTACTAAATTTCAACATTCGTCGTAGTTAATGCCGCTCAGTCTCTCTTCACATTGGGTAACTGGAAGGAAGTAGTTTCCACACTTGAATAATTGTCAATTTGTAGCATACTAGTTGGGACTTCTGTATTTCAATGAACATCCGTTACAAGGCAGGTATGGTTCGTGAGCGTAACCAGTTTGGGACATGTAATCGTTCAACCGCAAATCGAAATGCAGAGTCGCTCTGCGATTAGTTTGCAGTTTGTTTCATAAGTGCTATACGAAATTGGGCACCTGCATTCAGTTACTTACCTATTGTAGAGGGAAACGACGAATGATAATGATGCGGTCCAAGTTTTGTATTCCAACTCGCATCAAAAATTTAGTCTTATGTAGTCGATAGTTTAGGATGACTGAACTCATATTTCTAATGGTTTCAACAAACCGAAGTTTGATTCGCTAGCTGTTTGCTAGTGAACTATGGTTCCCGATTCGTACCAAATATGAGGTGATTTAGTGAAAAGCCCAAACTATTTTGATCATCTTGTGTGTTTTTTATCAGTTTTAAAAAACAACGTTCCACGTATTAAAAAAATTGGACCACAATAAAACAGAGACAGAAATATTGGACCTTATGGAGGAAGGTCGACAATACAAAGGTCAAAAAAGCAAAGGATCAATGAGCAATCATAATGAGATATTTGTGTGTCAGATGAAAAATGGAAACGGTTTGAGTTGCTAGCATCAGCTTAGAGTATCCCCCTATTTGTTATCAAGTATTTTAATTTCGTTAGACGTTTTGAACTGATCACGTAAAAATAGGAGAGAAGCGGGTGCAAATTGCAGTTTGCTGAATAGCATCATTCATTCATCTTTTAGTATAAAGACATTATGTTTGTAAAAGTATTTCGATAGTTTAACGACTTAGCACGTACATACATACATCATACACATGTTTATTTCAATAAGACTCTATAAAGTATAGGAATAGAGTCAAAAATAACCTAAACAACTAAAAACTAATTAAAACTTTCAACAGACAAACATCAATAACACATAAAATTAGTAATTCATATACCCTTATATGAAGTAAAAAGGGTTGTCTAAAAATATTTTCTTAACGGACTTTAGAAATACCGGCACAGAATGTTTTCAATAACTACCGGCAGTTTATTATATAATTTTTCTAACACTACGTTAGGACTTTTTGACGTAAGTAATACTTAGACGGTGCACTGAGAGTTTCAGATTGTAATTAGGTCTAAACTATACATCAGTTTTTCGGTATCTGTCTGTTCTAAAGTAGACCAATTTTTCAATATACACAATGCCGTTAGAAATCTAAATAGTGTATTTTATTTATTTATTTACGGCTTTGCCAAATGACAATACATACTTATATAACATAACATATAACAGGACAAGACATTCTATGTGTAATTAATAACTGACACAAAAAAATACTATTTACAACATTTAACAGATTTATTAAAATGAGTGGCTGATTGGTCAAAAAGGTCCAGTTCTTTGAATTTATTAGCAGCACGTACGACTCTAGTGATAGTTTCATTCATACCATAGTGGAACAACAAATAAATCAGTATTTCTGGTTCTTTTCACACTTACATTGAACTTAACTAATTCTAGGATTTCGAGACAACTAACATGATTATTCATTAAATTGTACAACAATTTCAAGTCCATTTCTAAACGGCGATGCTTGAGTGGAGCTATATTGAGTGAAGACATAACATAGGTATTTATATTGGAGTCATTTGGAAGTCCCATCTTATTATGCACAACGTTTCAGAAACCTGTTCTGTACTCTCTCAATTAAATCAATACTGTTATCGCAGGATGGTGACCAAATGATTGAATTATATTCCAGAAGTGAACGGACCAATGAGCAATAGAGTATTTTGAATGTTGGAACAGAAAAATCCGTAGAACATCTATAAATGAAGCCTAACATTTTTAAGCTCTTTGAGACAATATTTGTGATAATTATGAGTCTTAATGTTCAATTTAAAATTCAAGATTAAGCCTAAATCCTTCACATCATTTGTTTCAGCTACAACACTATTATCGATCTGATAATCAAAACCTATTGGGTTAGCAGTTCTGTGGAAGGTGATTTTATAACATTTACTAATATTTAAAATTAAAAGATTTACATGACACCAGTTTACAAAACTGCTTAAGTCTAGTTGATGTTGTTGAGCATCTTTCAGATTATTGACGGATTTAAATAATTTTTTTCGCTGTTTTTCGGCGTGCTTTATTGAAAGTTATGTTATGGCATTTGGAGGTTTAATTTTTGTTCAGTGTAGTCGGTCATATTGCCACAGTCCTTAAACAAGGTACGGCATAAGTGTCTTTTATCTTACGATGCATCGTTCTCATAATTCTCTATTGTATGATAAATATTTTACTAACACGAGGGCAGTTCACCCAACAAATAATACAATAGTACAGTTATAAGATATATTTGTCATACAGTTTTCTCTGTGACAATTTAAAGCAATGTGTCCTTAGTTCACAGCACGTCATCGACGTTCCACGTATTAAAAAAATTGGACCACAATAAAACAGAGAAAGAAATATTGGACCTTATAGAGGAGGGTCGACAATACAAGAATAAGAACGGAAGAATTTACAAGGAGATCAACAAGAAAATTAACAGAAAGGTCAAAGAAGCAAAGGAACAATGGTTACAGAACGAATGTAGAGAGACTGAAGCCTTAGAACGAATGCATGACACCTTCAACATGCACAACAAAAACAAGACCATGGCAGAAAGGGCTAGCCCACGCAACATTAACTTAATCTTGGACAAATAAGTCTTATAACTGAAAATGAGAGAATGCTGGAAAGGTGGAGAGATTACATGGAAGTGCTGGTCGAGGAAAGGCAGCGAACAAGGGCCATTGAAGCAAAATTAATTTTTATCGGATGAATTATCACGAACTGCTGTTGCAGTAATAATTTTTGTACATTGAATAGATTGTATGCTTTGCTTAAATGAAACATAGGGTAAATTTCGCAAACAAAAGGATGTTTTGATTGTATTATATGTCAATACTGGTATTAGAAGGATTATACATATCGTTAGAAGGAATATAAATTTATTTTGAATTTATTGGCGTACCAAATATAAGGATTGAGTTATTTCAATGACATGGATTTGAAACAACTGTAAATATATTTAGAACGATGGAAAAACATCCAAATACTAACAATCAATTGGAAACGCATACAGTATTTTTTTCTGTGCATGCACTAAACTAGTCTAGCTTAGTAATACTAAGATGACTCTTACTCTTCGACTTTAGCTTAGCTCGATCGGGATGTTGTGACTTTGTAGTTGCGGAATTTAGAACGTCACTTGAAAGATACCTGATAAATCTCTTCAAAACAGGGTTGTCACCTATGTTGCTTGGTGAGCTGCTCTGTGGGAATTAAAGAACCCAAATAGACATTTGGTTTTATCTAGGCTTTGTAGAAACATGATTACCTCACCAATATTTGCATGAAATGTCGAAATGTTATGATCTGTGCAAAGCTTCCACCATAGCTTATAAGTAATACCATATTGCTTGATTGTCGCTTCTGACAGGATTGTAGTGTTGTTTCCACAGCATACCCGGGTATGCCGTGTACCATCAAGGCTTGCCGGATAGTTCCGCTGCTACCAGGGTAAGGCTCTTGGATAGGGGGTGCCATTGGTTGCTGAAACGTGAGTTAAAGGTTCAGGGTGTGGTTCGAAGTAAAAGGGTTTCTCTTTACACAGTTTGACGAAAAGTGGATACTACGCCTGAAAAGGCCAAAACGGGACTACGACTACCCCTGCCGCCTCATCCGTTCTTATTTTCTGTGTTACTCTCAAAATCATGGAAAATGGCGAAAGGGCGTAGATATTCATTGTATTCCATGAGAGAGCGAAGGCATCATAAGCAAACGCTCCCGGATCCTTCAACCAAGGTACATAATTATTGTTTACATTTGTAGTTTGATCGAGATGCGAACAAATCCACATCAGGGCAACCGAACGTTCTTATGATCTTATCATATGCATACTCAGCCAATGCCCATTCGGTCTCTGGTTGCAGAGCTCTGGATTCAATGTTTGCCATCCAGTTATCCTTTGCATTAATGTACATTATTCATGTATACGCATGCTGTTTCAGGTCCAAAAATAACAATCGATGAAGTAAGGCACACATACGACTGAAAAAGCAACCGGACTGGACAATGTTCAAGCAGAAATATTGAAAATATAGGAAGATTACCAACTTAAACACTACTGACAAAGTTTCTCAATAAAATACTCGTATACGACACGGCAGAATTGCCTACAGACTGGCAGGTCTCAACGTTTGTTCCCCTTCCTAAGAAAGCAGATGCTACTAGGTGCTCTGGCTAACGAAGTTTGATCAGCCATGTACTAAAATCCTTACTTAACATCATCCACTCTCGTATATATATAGAAAACTCGAAGAAAACATAAGCAAGGTTCGGTTTGGATCCAGTAGGGGGCTGGGAACGCGTGAAGCCCTATTTTCTACAGAGATCCTTATACAGAAGGCCAGGGACGTAAATTGCGATGTCTACTGTTGTTTTTTTAATTTCGAGAAGGCGTTCGATAAGGTGCAACTCCACAAATGATTTCAGATCTCAAGGGAATTTGACATCGATGACAAAGACCTGCAACTAGACAGTTAAACCTCCCAATCATATATAAGTTGTATAACGAAGCTATTTCTGTTTTTTTTTCGCAATAATTCGAAAGTTATAGCATAATAAAAATGGGTTTTCGAATCCAGTACCGAAGATACGCCGACAGCACCCGAACCCGTGTGACGTTACGATTGTGGTCACGATGCTTCCTTTCACCAACGACGTCCTAGTCCGATAGTAGATTCTAGATTATCAGCCAATAGTGAGAACAGGTACTTGTAACTAGTGTACATTTGTTGCACTATAGACGACGAATGAAGTTTGCAGCTCGAAACGAAGTCTAGGATCGAAATAAATATCTTTTTGGATGTTCCGTTGAAGCAAGCTCTTCAGCAACGCCCTGGTGGCGCAGTGTTTTCGAGTGCTAGACGACCAATCTGTGTTCGAGCGGGTGTTGGTTCGAAACCCAGGCCTTGCAACTCTTTGTTTTCATTTTTTTATGTACCAAAAAATTTATTAATATGCTTTTTACACATGTTACACGCATTTTTTTATACGATCGACATAAACATGTTTTGAAACAAATTTTATTAGATTTTACAAGAACAACAAGAATTACGAATAACTTTACTTTTTTGAATTATGTTCAACTTTGATATCGCAAGCAGAGCAATTTGCGGTTGATGTTGACGAACAAACTTCATTACCACTGATTTTTTGACTTCTCCACCGCATTCGATACATAGTTTTTGCTCTATGTAGTGCAAGTAAAATATATAATAGAAAATTATAAACTACGTATTATGTCCACTAAGGCCTTACCTAAGTATAAACTTTCTTCATATGGATTAATTAATAAATCTGAAGGAGATTTCAGTTGTCTTTTGTACTATTTGGCAGTATTCTCTATTTCATCAGAATTGCTGCCTAGTACGTATACTATGGCTCATTACGATCGTTGTCATTATGTCAATAATGCCTTGTTACTGTTATCACTGCCCTACTTAGTTAATAGGACTGGCTTATTGATATCTTTAAAATTACTTCTGCCGTCTAACCCTCCACGAGGTTGGCGATGAAGTTTTGATCACTGATTAAGCCATCTCAGAAATGCGCAGAGAGATTTATATGCAAAATCTACACTTAAACGAACCAACAAGATGAAAAGGGGAGTGATATTGACCTTCGTGATTTTGAGGCGTCATAAAACTTCCAAAAAAATGTAATATTCCAACATAGATTCATATTCGCAATCACAATTCTCCCCTCGCCATATATGACGTGAAATGCAAAAGGAATCTGAAGATTATTTAGCAGTTTCTCTTCATACTCTGACATTCCCTCACCATATAGCCTCCAGGGAAAGATTAGATGTAAGGCTGAGTGGCTGAGAAATGGAAGCCCTGAAAATCGTACATCTTAAAGACGATATTATTATTATTATTATTATTAATAGCAATGACTTTACCAGAAAAGTCGGCGATGTGCAATCATTTATCCTGAAAAAGCAGTAGCATGATAATGCTATAAGTTTAGAGCTTTGACAATAGTTATTAACTTGTTCAACTACAAATCTCTCAAAATATCTAAGGATCCTATTTTTTCACGGGAAACTATATGTAGGTTACTTATGTGCAGCAAAAATTATCCAAATTGAAAGAAATTGAGGCGCAAACAGTAGGAGTCTGTATTTTGGTAATAAGGGGTGAGAAAGGCTTTTTCGTGATCTTGTGTTATGCAGGCTGACCCTACGTAATCCGACAACAATAATTAGCAAATGGCTAGCTGGTCAGTCAGTGAACAAAGCTACTCTCTTAGGACTCTGAATAAACTATGGGTAAATCCAAAAAGGCCCCAGCTGGAATCCGTACCGGTATTACACCCAAGAGTATCCTAACACACGCCGATATTGACAAAGTTTTGGCAGGGTTGTAGCTTCCAAGGATAATGGCCCGGACATTGTAGTTCGTTTTTGTCGATAAGTTTGGCCTACCCCGACGACGAAAGGGAAAGTTTCTAGACAAAGGGTCTCTATGAATGGAGAATCGTTCGGCCGCTTTTCTGGTGCCCTGAACTCCACAAGTACAACATTAATTTTACATGGTGTCGGCTTTTCACGTAACACACAATGGGGTAGAGATGGTTCGCTAGTTAGTGATTTCCTCATATACTTTTTTGGACGTCGTTACCTTACTAGAACATTGTTTTATTCCTGGAAGTCAGGAAATGATTTCTTATAGTTCTTTGAAAATGTTAAATCATATGGCAACAAACATTTCTTGTCCAAAGCGGTATTTTTTTATCTGAAAACAAGGCTTTCTTTCTCTTCTCATTTTCTGTTTTATTCATTATACAAATATTTTTCGTCACTTCATATGTCGAAAGTAAAGGAGAAAATACGTGATAGCGATTGTACCATTCTGTTTGACGTGAACCTCTACTTTAGGCTTGTTAAAAAAATATTCTAAAACTTTTTGCCTCGCTATTAACTTGACAGCCATTAAGTTAGAAAATAAGTCTGTAATGAAATTTTGTCATCTCTATATAAGGTTAAGTGGAAGAGAAATAGGTAGTCATATTTGTGAAAGTTCCCATAAAAATCGTCTTGTGTTTTTTAGTGCCCAAACATTTTTATTTTATAGAGACTCTATGCATATCCAAATATTTTTATTGCTCAAATTTTGTTTAAGAACCACTGTTCGTAATTATGGCCTTCAGAAATACCTAGTACGTAGAAAATACGTAGTAAGGATTGAGCCTCTATATCTGTCAATACTTTTTTCTCCAGGCTTCTGATAAACTTTGATTTAAGGTTAACTGTTTCAAATAAGCAAATACTTTTCGTGGTTTTCACAAATTTTTGATTTAGATATTTAAATAAAATCCTAGCGTTAAACATTCATTCTTTTGATACATGACAGCAACTATAACGCGTTCCTTATTCGATCCTGGGTAGTCGGCTTTAGAACTAAGTACTTAGATCCTTTCGATATGAATTTAGTAGTGGCATTATGAATGTGACGGAAAGGAGTGATGTGGATTTTCATTATGATCATAAAACGCCCAAAAAGCGTATCATCTCAAAATCAAAAATTTAATCGATCACAATGCTCCCCTATCCCTTATCGGTGTGTAGTGGAAAATATTGAGAACATCCAGGAACCATCAAGTCCCCTAAAAATAGTTATATCTTCAGTTTTTCGATTGTCGTTGCGCCGCCACTGACGCGATCCATAAAAGCCACACGCTTTTTCCATCCTAGCTCCGGCAATAATACTGTGTCAAAATTCCAATAAAATCAATTCAATAATTCTCAGGTTACACAATGCAGAACTATCTGAAGGTACATTCGTGTGTATACATAAGAGAATTCAAAGTCCTTTGGTCTCTTAATAGGCAAGGCAATATGTGGACGTGTATTATGTCCTTAGATCTTTCTTTCACAGGTCAAGGGGTAGCCTATTATGAGTACAACAAATTTTTCAGATGTACAGCCCTCTACCCCCAAATCACCCAAATTTCACCCCCACGCAAGAAACAGAAGATGATCAGGAACTCCTTAAAGCCTAAAAATAGAGTTTGAGGAATGTACCGAATTTCAAAATTACTACGACCTTACAGCAAATCGGTACCCAAATTTCATCACAACTCGTACAGCGGCTACTGAGATTACGAAGCTGGACGAGTCCAACAGACAGACCGATGGAAATGAGTGACGTGGGTTTTCGTTGTCTAGATACCATAAAACATCCAAAAAGCATGTTATCTCAACATCGAAAATGTTCGCGATCACAGTACTCCTCTCACCTATCGGTGTGGGAAGTAAACCTTTCAGGATAACTTGAATACAGCAAACTAAAGCTGGTTGAGAAAAGTGAAGTAGCAGATATTACATTATCTTAAATGACTAGTAGTTCATCGTTCAGACATGCAGTATGAAATTCGATGAAGCAATTTCAGTATTGATTGCACAAAGCAGATCGGTACTTACTGTTCGTAAGTTTACTACTTTCCGTCTGTGTTATCATCTCCATCCAACAGAATACGCGCAGTGACCCATAAAACCGTACTTGAAATTTCTAGCCTTCAGCTCGTACAGGCAACATAAACTGATTAGCTTAGCATAGCGAAGCTGAGTGAAGATTTGACTGCACACGATCCGCAGTTCGAATTATAATCAAATTCTGCTATTGGAATTTCGATGTGTAATTTGCATGCTAAGTGCGCTGATTGGAATCAGCAAAGAGAGAGAAAACCATTTTCGGCGAGTCTCTTTTATCAGATTGAGCAATGCCTAAGCAACGTAGCAGAATAAATTCTATACAAAAAAATGCGGTAGTGTCAAATGCAAACTCATGTGTAATTCTGCAAAGTAATATTATAAAATTATAATGGAGCTGTAAGGTAAGGAACGAAAGTCCTGAGACGTAATATCTATGACCTGAGAACAATTCAGTGTAGTAGTAGTAGTTGTAGTACTGACGGGCTACTGATAGCAAACTGGGCACTAGAATTCATTCATGATTGGATGCAGGCGCATAATCTAAAATTAGCCCCACATAAGTGTGAAGCGGTGATTCTTGCTGGCGCTAGAAGAGTAGAGTAAGACCTACGGTTTTAATTAGCTGGTGGCCATATCAAGCCTAAGAGAACTATAAAGTACCTGGACATACTAATCGAATCTCAGAGCATATTCGGACCTCACGTGAAATGTGCCATGGAAAAGGCCGAAAAGAGGGGTGCGGCATTGTCAAAGTTGATGCCAATAACATAGGAGGGCAAAAATTGCGAAACGCTAAGCGGAGCGGTCTTTTTTTCCCAGGAGCCGTCTGACCCTACTGTCCCCGTCAATACTGAAACCTTAAGGCCTATTGTATCATTGCTCCTCTCATTTACAGTATCCACTCCAGCTATCTGGGTCCCTGTATAAGTTTATGCAGTTTACCTACTGATCCTGGTGCTGAGCTGTACTCATTGGTTCTAGCTTGGTCTTCCCAAAGAGCTGTTGTCTCTTGTGATCTAGCACTTCGCACTCACAGAGCACATGTAAGGCTGACTCAGTTCCTCTTCCACACAATCTGCAGTTGAGGTCTCCATTGTAGAGTCCCATTTTATTCAGGTGTTCCTTTAGGCCATAATGTCCTGTGAGGAGACCCGCCGTTTTTCGGAGCTGATTCCTACCCAAGGAGAGCAGTGTTTCAGCTGTTTTCTTGCATGGAGCTTTAATGAATGTTTTTCCATGAAGACATCCTGGCAACAAGTTCCACTGCTTCTTGTGCTGATGATTCATTCATTCTCGGACCTGGTGTCTGATCGTACTTTTAGGCACCCACAGGGGTGGGTTCTGCTCCAATGTATAGAGCAGATGAGCCTAGTCTTGCTAGCTCGTCTGCCCTTTCATTGCCTCTTATACCTGAGTGTCCTGGCACCCACTCCAAAGTTACTTTGTTGTGTTCTGCCAGTCATCCCAGTTCTTGTAAACATTCCCAGACTAGCAGACGTAACTTTGGGCTCTTCTTGTGCCCTAAGTGTAGCCTGACTGTCTGTAAGTATTGCGATCCTCTTGTTTGTGTAGGATCGCTCATTATTGATCCTTGCAGATTGCAGGATAGCGTACACCTCTAACTGAAATACCGAGGCGTATTTTCCTAGCGGAATGCTCTGTCTAGTTCCTCTTCCAAAGATTCCCGCTCCTGTGCCTTGCTCGGTCTTTGATCCATCTGTGTACCAGACTATTTCCCTATACAGGTTGTTTACTTCACAGAGTTCTCGATCTCTTATTATGGTTTCGAATGTCTTGTTAAAGATATATTTCGGAGTTATGTGGTGCTTTCTAGCATCCATTATGGTGTGCCCCACATATTCTGCGATTTGGTTGTGTCCAAGATCCTTGTAAATTCCTCTTGGTAGGGTTTGTAGTCTAGAGTAGCCCATTCTCGTCTCGTCTCGCCCATTATTACAATTTGCAACGGAGGGGGGAGGATGATCTCTAAGACAGTAGTGGGTGCGCTTTTCATTGCACCTGTTATGGACAGACAAGCAAGTCTTTGCACCTTGCTTAGATCAGCTATAGCAGCTCGCTGTTTCATCTTTGGCCACCAGACCAAAGACGCATATGTAATCATGGGTCTTACCACCATTGTGCATGTTCAATGCACCATGGCTGGACTTAGACCCCATGTCTTACTATGCGAGCGCCTCGGCAGCACTAATGCCATCTCGGCTCTTCTTTTAACTCTTTTGAGCTGAGGGTTCCAGGTTAGCTTAGAGTCTAGTACTACTCCTAAGTATTTAACCTCCCCTGACAGCTGTGTTTGGCTACCCAGAAGTTGTAGAGATCTTAGTCCCTCAACTCTTTTCCTTCTGGTGAAGGCAATTATGGACGTTTTAGAGGGGCTGACGTTCAGTCCCTCCTTAAGTGTCCAGCTTGTAACAGCGTTTAGAGCCCTTTGCATTTTGCCTCTAACCGTGCTGTTGAATTTTCCTTGCTCTAGAATTCCCCGATCGTCCGCATATCCTAGAGTCCTGTGTCCATCCTTGTCTCGTCAACAACGGGGTTCCAGAGCAATGGCGATAATATGCCGTCTAAGCGGAGCGGTGGCACTGGCACTGGCACTCTACGGAGCTCCTATTTGGTACAAGGCATTGGAAATGAAGGGATACAGAGAAGTGGCGGAAAGAATGCAGAGACATATGCCGCTTAGAGCTGCGTCTGCATATCGCACGGCCTCCGCCCGAGCTCTCCAGGTCGTCGCTGGAAGTATTCCAATAGAGCTGATGATAGAGGACCAGAGATATTTGTACCATACTAGTAATCTACCTGACTGCAAGAGAATTGCAAGATTAAGAACCCTTCAGCTATGGCAACGGATGTGGGATGATACAACCGAGGTGGGCCAGTGGACCAAAAAGCTAATCCCAACTCTGTCAGAATGAGTTAGCCGCCCTTCAGAGGAGCAAACCATTTCCTGACGCAAATACTTACCGGACATGGCTCCTTCCGGATAAACGCAAAAAGAATAGGAAAACAGCAGATGAAAATTGTATATACTAACTGACACCGTGGAGCATACGGCGTTTCACTGTGTTAGGTGGGTCGATGCACGAATAGAAGCACAACTAGAATTAGGAGCTATAGTAAATATATGTAATTTCGCAGCACTGCTATTAAAGGACAGATCAAGTTGGAGAGTACTCAACAAAATGGTTAAAAAGAATCATGACCCAGAAAGAGAAATATGAGAGAAGAAATAGAAACGACGGTAACACTGAAGATCCAGGTGTATCCACTCCGAACCCCTAATCACCAATGGTGGACGGGAGAGTAGGCGAGAAATACGAAGAACGATGACGGAGGTCAAGGTTAACAGCTCTATTCGAGAAGATATTGAATCTGCACGCAACTGGAATGCAGCTTACTGCCGATATTCGAAAGAATAGAAATCTACTCGGAGACGCTTTCGAATCGGCGCGTTGTTTTTTCTAGTCGATTATTTGCATATAAACGAACAACTCGGTGTACGAATCAATTTGATTTTATTACAACTATGGCCATATACAAAGCGTGAACAGATATGTCTTCACGATAGTTTCCAGGGGTAGAGTAAGTAGCAGGGGACACCTGCTCTGGTTAGCTAAGGCGCTAGCAACGCCCCCCTCCCCCCTGAAAAACAAGTACTGACGGGAAGGTGAAGCCGTTTTGCTAACCCCACTGACTCAATACCGAAAACACTAAAGCCTACGCCCTAGAAAGCTGTTTTTCTAACCTCTTGATGAAAGTCAGTATGTCCGGCCATCTCGCAAAATATGGTAACTCATTCCCGAACTCCGTCGTGCCGAATATGTCAACCTTTACTTGAGGTTCAGACATATAGTACATCTGCCCAGGAAATGGAACACTGTCTCGTCCTTCTCCCAGCATCTGGAGCTGATGGAGTCTTATACCACTCTTATAAGTGACAAATGTCAATTCAGATGGCAATGGCCAGTGAAAACCCCACCAAAGGTTGCGCGTCTCTCTGTCTTAATAGTAGGGTGTGCAATGGAAGCATAAAGTATGAAGCAAGTCTTTAGACTTTCGTAGTTATTATATTTGTCACTCTTAAGTATATCTGCTGTGTTTAAAGTTTCAGTCCAGTTACAATATAACTTATCCAGTAAATACGTCTAAAGGACCAAATAATACAATAATAGACTGCAGGAAACGAATTACTTGCATGAACCTCAAAAAAAAAAAACAGAAGGCTTTGTGTATTGACGGATGTTAGAATAAGAAGATTGATACAAAGTGCATGTTCATAATTTTTTTTTAAATACGATCCCACGTGGCCAATCTAAGTACACCATTGGATTGGGGCGTGAATTTTATGCAAGGAAGCGTAAGAAATAATAAGATAACGTCTCTTAGTTAGGGTTGACAGTCGCCGTTCGAAAATAAAAACAATTCAAATGTACCCCTTTGCTAAAAAAAACAGAATCGAGCAAAATTTTTGGTTTTCAATCAAGGCAAAGTATCGTGAGCACACCAGCGAAATTCGTAGAACTGTTTTATGACAGAAAACATATAGCTTCCGAAGTAACCGTGACCAGTCAAGAACTAGTTCACTACAGGAAGTAGTTCAGAGCCAGGTGTTTAGTGTACAAATGAAATGTTTTAATATACAATAGACTAACCATTTTGGCTTTTTTTTCTAACAGATGCCTCACAAAGGATGAGGATTGGAATTATACAACATTATGAAAGCGTTGAAAGGGAAAAGCTCGGAAGAACAGCTTCAAAGTTCCGCAAAAAGTGACTAGATTTGGAGCAGGCCAAAAATTGAGGAAAGTCATAGCTGTCGCAGAGAGATTCGAACAATTTTACCAGAAATTTTCTGCTTGTGCTCTGTTGGAACCAATAAAGATATTATATATCTTATCTATCATTTTGTAGCTTTATTTTACAATAGTTGTTATAACTTTCGAGGAAACTGAACATCATATTGGGAACTATTCAAATAGTAGATTTGAAGACAAAGAGTAGTAGGGAATGCAAGACCACAGGAGGTAGGTACAGAAAAATCGACCAAAATATTCGACACAACTCGTGATGTCCGATATAAGTGTTCTTGTCTACGCTGCCGAGTGAGTATGGTGTCTTGCTACCTACTCAGCATCACCAACCTCTCCATCTCTCTTACTTTTTGGATAGGTGCCTCGCTGATTCTACGCAGTCGGCTTCTCTCATCACCACTAGTTTTATAGGAGGAGTACGGGTACTCATCGCTCGTAAATATATTCTTAGAAAACTATAAATTGTATTGCTCACAAGCCTACGCCTACGTTTAGCAGGATTTGAGTTAGGGCTCCCATCCCATTTCTGCCTTATCAACCACGTGTTTAATGTGGTGTAAGCAAAAGGTGGCATATGACTTGCTTAGGCTGGATGAACGGAAATTCAACTGTACTTATGTGCTGATAGTAATAATGTTTCTTTGTTGAAGAAAAATTTAAGCATCGACATATCTTTCCTAATAAATAGAATCGGACCAAGCATTAGGTTAGGTTATACAACAATGACCATTGCTAACTCTTCCTGCAAGATCGTTATCTAGTTGCGATTTTCACTTTTAGCCATATTTACATTTTTGGTCATACATTGCGATCTCGTAACTCAGATGTGGGAGATTAAATTTATGGTGGTTACGTGTTTCAGATAGGCGGAATTATTGGAGCTTG